>CATNWA010010237.1:0-11621 GCA_951230385.1 Staurois parvus
GGAAAAAGGGGGAAGAAACGGACGTACTGGGAGGAAAGAGGCGGCGGCTATAGGAAGGACGGACTGACAGGGGGAAAGGGAGGGGGGACTATGGAAAAGGGGGAGGGGACGGACTATGGAGGAAAAACGGGCAGACGGGGGGTTATGGTAAAATAGGAAAATAACATCTTTATTACTAAAAAGGTTGTGTGAAACCACAATGGGGCTCAGGGGTAGGAATTCTGCTGCTGATCCCTATGTTTAGAGAAATTGAAGTCCACATGCAGGCCCGACAAAGCATCACACTGACAACTGTGGCAGTAGAACCACTTCCCACATCTGTTTATTTGCAGGGCGTGCCTAACCTTTTATACATAAAAAACAAGTATTGTATAACGTCACCATTATGTAAATAGTCACATTCTAAAAGGCATCATTTTGCTTGGCTTGAAATATGAGATGTGCTGAAGAATTGAAGCCCCTTATCTCTTTAACCTTCCCACCTCACATATCCAAGGCCGTAAGTTGAATTCCTCTCGTGAGAAGAGGGAGGGTTGAACACAGCCGCTCCTGAAACAAACATGTTAATGAGGCACTTGCAAAGCCCAGCAACAAAATATAGATAACTATATAATACACACAACAACATATAATTAGAAATATGAAATAGTATAAAAGTAAATATAATATATAATATATATATAATAAAATGTGATATTTTAAAACCAGGAACAGAACAGAGCCATTTTAACCAAATCCATCACATTACCCTCCTCTGCCCACTTCCACCAACGTCCCTCTCTACTCCGCCCCACTCACCCACCCGGAACTTCGTCCTATTTTTACGGGACATCACTTCCTTGCTGTAACCTAACCATCACTTCCTGTCTTTCATCGAGACTTCCCTGTCTGGTAGAAGTGAGATCCCCACCTTGTGGAGCTCAGAGGAACTGCAGCCCCGAGAAGCGTCTGGTATGTGACCCCGACTGTTCTGGGTGTGTATGGACTGTAAGATCCCTTATAGAAGGGACACCTCCACTCCCCACCAAGGGGGACAGAAATATATGACTGCTCGGGGGACACATTTTGGCCCCTTTGATTTTGCAGTAAATGTGATTGCATTAGTCCCGTTGATTTTCGTCGTTTCCATGTAATAAATGTGGTCACATGATGTCGGGGTTCCCGTTTTGGACCTTGGTTTTGAAATATATACCTAGGACGAATTTAAATAAAGTTCGATGTTTTTATTGATTTGCAAAAATTTGTGAGAAAAACTTAATATTAAAAAAATTTTTTTTGAATGAATTAATCGCAAGGAAACAATCCTACTCTCATCTTCTCATGGTTTTCAAAATAGTGTTTAAAAAATTGCTTCTACATTTAACCCCAAGATTTCTGAAATGCTTGTTCTGGAGGTTTTTAAAAATATGGTAGAAAATTGAGATTAAGAGTATTAATGTTAAAAATTCGTACTGTATTCCACCAGATATAAAATTGGGTAATGAAGATCTTGAAAAGAGAAAGAATATAGTAATTAGAAGTGCTGATAAAGGGGAAGTATTGTTGTTTTAAATAAGAATGACTATGAGAAAAAAGAAATGAAGAGATTATTACAATCTGAAGATACATATAAAATTTGTCAAAAAATCCACTAAGAAACTTAAATTACTACTTCAAGAGTATTATTAATAAAGGCAAAGAGTTGGGGTATAAACTGAAAAAGAAGCAAAATAATTTTACTGATTAAACATCCGCGAATACCTACTATAATACTATTTACCAAAAATACACAAAAATAAGGAGAAACCCACGGGGAGACCCATTGTGAGTGGATAAATTCTTTATTTGCAAGAGTTGGTGAATATGTTGATACTTTTCTGAAAAATATTGTTATGACAAAAATAGGGCTTTTCTGAGAGATGGTGGACATCTTATTAATATTCTTAAAGAATTACATAATTTGATAATTGTATGTTTGGTTACTATAGATGTAGAATCTTTATATACTAACATGCGATCAAATGATGGAATTAATGCGGTTAAAAATGGGCCTTAAACATAAATCACTCCTGAAAAGATCGCAGAGGAAATTTGTTGTTGGAATTACTTGAATTTGCGATGAATAATAATTTCTTTTTGGTATAACAACACTTTTTTTCAGCAATGCAAAGGTGTTGCTATGGTAGCTAATTATGCTCCCTGTGTTGCAAATCTGGTAATGGATAAATGGGAGGAAGAAAGTATTTTTCAATAAATGGCCAGAGATGGCGCTATACAAGAAGTATATATGATGACAAATATAACTGGTATGGGATGGATCCAGAGAAAAGCTCGATTTCTTTTAAATGGAATATATAATATGAACCGCTATGGATTGAGGATTCACTGTTATTAGTTGATTTTTGAGCAAATTAACTTTTTGGATCTGGTCGGATTCAAATTTGACAGGATAATGGTCAAATTTGTACCAAAACTTACTTCAAGGAAGTGGACGAAAACAGGCTATATACCTATTTCTAGTGGACATCATCCAAATTGGTTATATAGCACTCCAAAAAGTCATTTTACCAATTAAAAAAAAAATTGTAGCGCTAACAAAGATTTTTTTCGATCAATCTGAGGTGTTAATTGAAAAAGATTTCTAAGAGAAAGGGTATGATAAGAACCTTTTTTGATTAAGAGAGAAATTCGATTAGTATTAAAGATAGGGAGACGTTTCTTGGAAATATAAAGGCTCATTTGGGATTTGAAAATAATGTACCCTTTATATTACTAACTATAATGATAGCAATACAAAAATACTTGAACGAATTTTTAAAAAATATTGGCCCATTTTGTTAAAAGAAAGATATACAAATAAATTCTTATCTAAAACTCCTAAACTCATTTATAAGAAAAATAAGTCTCTTAGGATGAAACTGGCTCGCAATGTCATCGAAACCCCCAAAAAAGTTCGATCTGTTTCCAAATTTTAAATGGTTGGTTTTTTTCCTTGTAGGGAAGGTGTAAAGTATGTAGGACTGTAAAAGTTGGTAGTAATAAAAAAAGAAAGTCATTCTGCTCTTCCATTTCCAAAAAAGAATATGATATTAAATCCCTGATTACATGCAATTCTACACATGTGATTTATGTTTTAGAATGTCCATGTCATTTGAGATATATTGGGAGAACTGGGAGATGTTTTAAAAAACAAGAATAGTCGAACATATAAGAAACATAGTAAAAGGATTTGTTTTTGATAAACATAGTGTATCCAAACATTTCAAATTGGTACATAATTGTGATCCGAGCTTACTTACCTTTTATGGGATCGAGATGGTAAAACCCCATGGAGGGGCTCGGATTTGGTTAATGAGATTTCCAAAAAAGAGACGTTTTTGGATTTATGAACTAAATTCCTTGCAACCATACCTTCGGGGTTAAATGTCGATATAGATTTGAACTGTTTTCTCACAAATTTTTAAATTTTAATTTTTATGCTTTTTAGTATATTTTCATATAGGCAACTGTTTTAAAGATGATATAATGGAAGATTGTGTGCTTTTTTATACAATTTCTGCATTATTTTTGTATTATCACTAGAGTTCCCCTTTATTTGTGCTTAATGTGTTACTGGCCCTTTAAGTTCCCCTTTTTGAAACACAGTCCTTAGAGGGTATTGGCCCGTTAATGTATTTATTTAATTTAATTTATTTACTATCATTGTTTTATTTACAAATTTCTTTTTATTTTTGTTCCCTTGTTTTAAAGTTTTTTGCTTGTGATGGCAAATATATTGGATATATTGTATACTTTTTGTGGACTTCTGTCATCCTTATGGGGCGCTTGCTTTGCTTGAGTTCCCCATTGATGTCAGCTGTTCGTTTCCTGTGAGTGTATATTTAAGGAGGTTGAGACGTCTCACATTCTATCCGCTCCGTGAGGACGTCGATGACGAAACGCGTAGGGCGGAGCTTGATTGATGTGATGTCATTACGTTTTTGACTGCCAGCTATTGCACATGTGCTGAGTAGTCAGGCTCGTTTATGTGATTGCTGTTATGCTGTTGATGCTGGTGTCGGCTGGGACACCTCTTGAGTAAGTGCAATGAGTATCTAATAAAGGAATTGGTTTTTATAATATTGCACCATGAAGTCTGTTCTGTTTCTCTCGAGTGCTTGGCATTTCCCCCATGGATACGTTTGAAGGTGGTCCATTATCTAATGGAGAAGTGGATTTTTCGATTAACTACAAAGTATTTCGTCGTCCTGTTATTTCGATCGATGAGGACTGGTACACTATTAGTAAGTTATACAATTTTGACCATAGGCGCTATTATTAATTTTTCTTATTTTTACGGACAGAAAATATATGACTGCTCGGGGGAGGGGTTTTGGCTCCTTTGAATTTGCAGTAACATTGATTGCAGATTTTCTTATTACCGGTACTTGTATATGCTTTACATATATATTTTGCTTTGACATCAGTCCCTAACCCTCAAGAAGCATACAATCTAAGGTCCCTAACTCACATACACATACTAGGGCCAATTTGGACAGGAGCCGATTAACCTCCCAGAATATCTTTGGAGTGTGGGAGGAAGCTAGACTGCCCAGGGGGAGCCCATGTAGGCACAGGGAGAACATACAAACTCCAGGCAGGTGGTGTTGTGGTTGGGATTCAAACCAATGACCCCAGTGCTGCCAGGCAGAGGTTCTAACCACTTAGCCAATGTGCTGCCATATTTAGTTGTGTAGAACATCTGGTATATGGATACAAAGCCCCCCAGCTGGGAAGTAAAGGGTGGAAATGGCTGGTGACCCCCAGATTTGGGCAATGATGTCATCACTATAAATGGATAAAACCCGCGCTATGTGTAACAACTCCAAACCTACAAAAACCTTCTAGCGGACTGCTGCTGTAACAAAGGGAAGGATTCCCTGTCATCTAGAAGAGCATTATGTGTCACAGCGCTGTCCTATTGTGTGTGCACAGAAATCATCACAAATACACTACAAATATGTGGAGACATTCAGAGATAAAGAGCTCGGGGCTCCAAATCCTATTCTCTGCACATCCACTGCTTCCACTTTACACCCACTTCATTGGTCTTATGGGGTTTATCAATAAATGGAGGAAACTGACCGTGTGCAAATCCATCCACAACATAAAGTGCTTTGTGCTCAAGATGCTGCTCCCTGCAGATCCACTGCTTCCACTTTACACCCACTTCATTCATCTCATCAGATTTGCTGCTATAGGAAATCATCTCAAATCCTGTGCAAATCCATGGAGACGGACAATATTGTGTGCTCAGTATAGTGTTCTCTGCAAGTCCACCGCTTCCACTTTGCATCTACTTCAATCCACTTATTTTACTCCAAAAATGCACCAATCAGTGAAAAGTTGATAAGGTGTGAAAGTGCCCCGCCCTCCAAACATGTCAGCTGTGCAGTGTAGCCCCGCCTTCTTCCACCTCTTGTACACGGGATGGTGAGGGCGCCCCCTAGTAGTGCTTCTTCCCCTCACCACACCAATAGGACTCCCAGCTTTTCAGCTCCCAGAGTCAGAAACATCCTTCACACTCTCCTCATCTCCGATGGTAAAGGAACCGGATCCTCCTCGCTCACTCCTGCAAATCTGCTGCGGGTTCTGTCAGTCTCCCTCCTAGACTCCGCCTCCAACCGCCATTCCAGCAGGAGCTCCGCCTCTAAATACACACTCAGGGAGGAGAGAAAGGGGAACCCGACATCATGTGACACCTTTTATTACATGGAAATACGAAAATCAACGGGACTAATGCAATCACATTTACTGCAAAATCAAAGGGGCCAAAATGTGTCCCCCGAGCAGTCATATATTTCTGTCCCCCTTGGTGGGAGTGGAGGTGACCCCTCTATAAGGATCTACAGTCCATACACACACAGCACAAGGCCGGGGTCACACTACCAGATGCTTCTCGGGGCTGCAGTTCCTCTGAGCTCCACAAGGTGGGGATCTCACTTCTACCCAGACTTGACCTCCCCTCTGTCCATCCAAGTATAAATTCAGTACAGTCCATGGGACGGCTGGTGAGGTTCAGGTTTGTCATTCCTTGCCCTTTCCATATCACCGCACTTATCTCCTGCCCTCTCCATATCACTGCACTTATCTCCTGCCCTCTCCATATCGCCGCACTGCCTCTCCATATCGCCGTATATCTCCTGCCCTCTCCATATCCCTGCACTTATCTCCTGCCCTCTCCATATCCCTGCCTATCTCCTGCCCTCTCCATATCGCTGCACTTATCTCCTGCCCTCTCCATATCCCTGCACTTATCTCCTGCCCTCTCCATATCTCCTGCCCTCTCCATATCGCCGCACTTATCTCCTGCCCTCTCCATATCGCTGCACTTATCTCCTGCCCTCTCCATATCGCTGCACTTATCTCCTGCTCTCTTGGTCCACATAATGTCACCGCTACAAAATCACTGTGGCATCTGCCCTCATATAAATCTAACTCCCACCTCACCTCCCTCACCCTCCTTTTACTACTAACTTCTGGAGACATTGCCCCAAACCCTGGCCCTCCACCATCAAACTCCAACCCACAGAAGCAGCAGCCTCCACTCTCTGGCCTCAGCCACAACCCTCACTCTCTCATCTCAATCCCCCTGCTTCCACGCACCAACCCCTCCCTCCTATGTGCCCTCTGGAATGCTCGCTCAGCCTCTCTACTATCAATGACCTCTTCCTCTCCCACTCCCTCAGCCAACTTGCTATTACTGAAACCTGGCTCCAGGATTCCGACTCTGTCTCCTCCGCTGCACTCTCCCATGGCAGCCTCCTCAAGACTCACTTGCCCAGACCCAGTGGACAAAAAGTGGGTGGAGTCTGACTTCTTTCCCCACAAAGCACGTTCCAGGTTCTTCCTGCCCCTCCGTCTCTGTCTCTCATATGCTAGACTCTTACACCTTACCGACGATCAGTGACTGCCGCTAGACTCATACATCTTACCAACCGATCAGCGACTGCCGCTAGACTCATACACCTTACCAACCGATCAGTGACTGCCGCTAGACTCATACATCTTACCAACCGATCAGTGACTGCCGCTAGATTCATATACCTTACCAACCAATCAGTGACTAATGCTAGACTCATACACCTTACCAACCGATCAGCGACTGCTGCTAGACTCATACACCTTACCGACCGATCAGTGACTGCCGCTAGACTCATACACCTTACCAACCGATCAGCGACTGCCGCTAGACTCATACACCTTACCAACCGATCAGCGACTGCTGCTAGACTCATACACCTTACCAACCGATCAGCGACTGCCGCTAGACTCATACACCTTACCAACCAATCAGCGACTGCTGCTAGACTCATACACCTTACCAACCGATCAGTGACTAATGCTAGACTCATCCACCTTACCAACCGATCAGCGACTGCTGCTAGACTCATACACCTTACCAACCAATCAGAGACTGCTGCTAGACTCATACACCTTACCAACCGATCAGCGACTGCCGCTAGACTCATACACCTTACCAACCAATCAGAGACTGCTGCTAGACTCATACACCTTACCAACCGATCAGCGACTGCCGCTAGACTCATACACCTTACCAACCGATCAGTGACTGCTGCTAGAGTCATACACCTTACCAACTGATCAGCGACTGCTGCTAGACTCATACACCTTACCAACCGATCAGTGACTGCTGCTAGACTCATACACCTTCCGCCTGATCAGTGACTGCTGCTAGACTCATACACCTTACCAACCGATCAGCGACTGCCATCAGCACCTTAGACTCATACACCTTACCATCCGATCAGCGACTGCCGCTAGACTCATACACCTTACCAACCGATCAGAGACTGCTGCTAGACTCATACACCTTACCAACCGATCAGCGACTGCTGCTAGACTCATACACCTTACCATCCGATCAGCGACTGCCGCTAGACTCATACACCTTACCAACCGATCAGAGACTGCTGCTAGACTCTTACACCTTACCGACCGATCAGTGACTGCCGCTAGACTCATACATCTTACCAACCGATCAGCGACTGCCGCTAGACTCATACACCTTACCAACCGATCAGTGACTGCCGCTAGACTCATACATCTTACCAACCGATCAGTGACTGCCGCTAGATTCATATACCTTACCAACCGATCAGTGACTGCTGCTAGACTCATACACCTTACCAACCGATCAGCGACTGCTGCTAGACTCATACACCTTACCGACCGATCAGTGACTGCCGCTAGACTCATACACCTTACCAACCGATCAGCGACTGCCGCTAGACTCATACACCTTACCAACCGATCAGCGACTGCTGCTAGACTCATACACCTTACCAACCGATCAGCGACTGCCGCTAGACTCATACACCTTACCAACCAATCAGCGACTGCTGCTAGACTCATACACCTTACCAACCGATCAGCCGACTAATGCTAGACTCATCCACCTTACCAACCGATCAGCGACTGCTGCTAGACTCATACACCTTACCAACCAAACCAATCAGACTGCTGCTAGACTCATACACCTTACCAACCCAACCGATCAGCGACTGCCGCTAGACTCATACACCTTACCAACCAATCAGAGACTGCTGCTAGACTCATACACCTTACCAACCGATCAGCGACTGCCGCTAGACTCATACACCTTACCAACCGATCAGTGACTGCTGCTAGAGTCATACACCTTACCAACTGATCAGCGACTGCTGCTAGACTCATACACCTTACCAACCGATCAGTGACTGCTGCTAGACTCATACACCTTACCGCCTGATCAGTGACTGCTGCTAGACTCATACACCTTACCAACCGATCAGCGACTGCTGCTAGACTCATACACACCTTACCATCCGATCAGCGACTGCCGCTAGACTCATACACCTTACCAACCGATCAGAGACTGCTGCTAGACTCATACACCTTACCAATCGATCAGTGACTGCCGCTAGACTCATACACCTTACCAACCAATCAGAGACTGCTGCTAGACTCATACACCTTACCAATCAATCAGTGACTGCTGCTAGACTCATACACCTTACCGACTGATCAGCGACTGCTGCCCCTCTCTGCCAATCCCTTCACTGGCCTCAGCTCAGTGTCCTCCACCCCTCTCTGCCAGTCCCTTCACTGGCTTCCACTAACCCAACATATAAAATTCAAAAAACTAACCACAGTTTACAAAGCCATCCACAACCCTGCCCTTAGCTACATTGCCAACCTCATCCACAGATACCGCCCAAATCGCCCACTCTGCTCCACCCATGATATCCTCCTCTCTAGCTCCCCCATCACCTCCTCCCACGCTCACCTCCAGGACTTCTCCATAGCCTCTCCCATCCTCTGGAACTTCCTACCACAGCATGTCTGGTCAGCCGCCAACCTGTCTGCCTTTAGGTGATCTTTGAAAACTCACTTCTTCAGGGAATCCTACCCCACCTCCACCTAAGAACTGTACTTGAATCACCTCCACCAGATCATCCCCCGCAGCTATCACCTTTTGTATCCCCTCCCCCCTTCCTTCAGATTGTAAGCTCCACAAGCCGGGCCCTCCTATTCCTTCTGTACTGAAATGTATTGTAATTTTACCGCCCCCTTATATTGTACAGCGCTGCGCAAAATGTTGGTGCCATAAATCCTGTATAATAATAATAAAACCCAGACAGGAAGTCTCCATGGAAGACAGGAATTGATGTCAGGTACAGACAGGAAATTCCAGGGGAGAGGTGATTCTGGGAGCAGTACAGAGTTGACATTCTGGATCTGGCAGCAGAGGAGGTAATACGTAGATGAACCCCTTCAGGGGGAGGAGTTGATTGATGATAATATATTTGCCCCCAAAGCTGGCCTACATGGTTCAGTTTTATCGTTCAGCCAGCGGGATGACCATAAAAACTGAAGCGATTCCCCCATCCACACATTGGAGGTGGAGGGGGGAATCCTCCCCGCTGCACTCTTGTATTCTGACAATGGGGGGACTCCTCCGCTCTCAGAATATACAGATCAGCACTGAAGCTATTGGCTGCAGCCGCTGGGGGAGTGGCTTTTATCCGGCAGTGGCCACACATGGATGGAAATGTGAGCGATCCCTGCTGAACCAGCTGAATTTCCATGGATCTATGGTCACCTTCAGTGACTTCCTCCCCTCCCCCTCATCTCCTTCATGATGGAAGTCATGCTGAGATCATCTCCCATTGGCTGAGCAATATTCTCATTTGTCTCTCAGCTCCTTCTTGCTATTCCTCGTCCTGCCTGTTGTTTCCTTGGATTGATTTTCTGTGTAGTGACCCCGGCTTGGTCTCTTGGATGCGCTCGTCTGTTGCTTGCCCTGACCTTTCTCCTGATTCCTGGATCTCCTCCTCATCTCTCCTCCATATCCTCTTACACAGCTTTTCTCCACACCTGCAGTGACCCTGGGGGGAGGAAACTTGGCACCAGCACGCCACCAAATCCATCCCCACCATTAGGGGCTCTGGAGACAATTGTCTGCTATTTACACTCCGTTCCTCCGCACGTCACCTGATCACATGACAGCTTACTTCTGTGATGGATTTGGTAAAATGCCTTTTTCGTTACCTATTGAATATATATATATATACGCTATTTCTATAAGTTTTATAAATATTTACTTTTATACTTGAATATATATGTTGTTGAATATTTTCTGCCTGCTGGGCTTTGTGGTACTTTAAGAAATCCTTGCTTAAGAAATATTTGCTCACAGGAACAGACCCCCTCCCATCGTGTGATTTGGAAGACAAAAGAATGTTTTTCTCTTTTTAAGATAAGACTGAAGAAGATCACACCTATACCATGACGGAGATTGTTTTCGTGTAAAGTGACCAATCAAAGACTAATATAATGCTTATGCTGTTGTCACATGACTCTTGCATCATTCTGCATATATAAGTTCACTTTCTCATTATAATAAACTAGAAGTATTCATAGACTGAACTTGTGTGTCAGCGTGAGTGTCTTCCAATGTGCGCACATTTCAAAGCTAGCGTCATAAATTTTGGACAGGAACAGATAAGCACTGGATGATTAAGTCCATGACTAAAACAATTTGGTGCCGAAACCCGGGAACTGAGTAATGAACCTGCAGCCAGCCGACATGAAAAGGGCATTAGCTGTCAGTCAAACTGGACAGGCCTGGAGATTGATCACCTCTTGGAGCATGGTAAGATATATTTTGCTATCTTACCATTGCTTATCCTGTCTTTGTTGTTGATTCATACCTGTGCCTAGTACGGCTGCTAAAGGTCACTAAAGGCAGGTAACCTTGTATGCCCGGAGTTTATTTAAATATACCTGCATGTGCTTATCTGTTGCCTGGGTCTCTGTTGTGTGTTTTTTATGTATCACTCTTGAGGTGGAAGAGGAGTGGACCTACTGAGGGTTTTGACACATAATTTCTCTGGGGTGTGGTGTGGTACACAACAGAGGAGGTGTCGGTTTACTCCTCACTTTAGTGTGACAGCGGGGTGCCGTAACTGTTTGTTTGGGTTACGATGGATGAGTTACTCAGTGATCTGTACTCAGAGCCCACCAAGATAGACTGCTATGTTATGTCCTAAATGTGTGTCTGTGAGGGGTTGGCAAAAAAAAAAAAAAAGAATAAAAAG